>BMAO01027467.1:0-39000 GCA_019973975.1 Trichonephila clavata | reverse complement strand
ACAGATGGATGTTCGAAAAAAATAATGTAAAAGTTGGAGATTTAGTACTCTTAATTGAAGACAATTTTCCACCATACAAGTGGTTATTAGGAAGAATTATTCAAGTTTATTTAGGAGTCGATAACAATATTCGTGTAGTTAAAGTGAAAACTCAATTTAGTACTTGTAAAAGAGCCATATCTAAAGTTTGTGTTTTGCCAATGCCAAATAATTAAATACTGTTGATAAAATTTATTTTTTTGTGTGTTTTAATCAATTCAAGTGAATTGTTTTTTTGTTTTTTTTAAAATTTAATTTCAATGATATAGTGCATTTCTTTAAGTGTCTTTTGTGGAATTTAAGTGATGAACAATTTAGATATATTTTGTGTTAATTATTAATACAGTGATTGCATGGTGTAACCAGTGCAATGTGGGGCGGTATGTTAGTTCACGGCATACGAAGCGCTATCTGTGTAATTAAGAGAGTAGAGTGTGTTGTTGTGTCTGTAGTAATGTATGTATAAACTGTGTCTGCGCAATCCCAATTGCGCAGCCTGAACTGCGCATGCCCTGCAACTCCAATGTAAATGTACAGAAGTTATGAGAAATTAATAAACGCAAGTCCACAAGAAAACTGTGTCGTGATTGTGTGTCATGAACAATATGTGTAAGAGACTCTTCAGTCCACTTACGTGTTAGAGCTATCGAATTAAACAACGTTAATTCAATATTATTCTAACCTATTCAATGCAGTCAAATTAATCTTCGTTTACAATTTCGGAGGGTTAAAAATAAAGTATAAAACAACATAATAATTTTAATTTTGCACTTTGTTCATCTCCTATTTGAGTGTAGTATAATTCATGAATTATTGACGAAGTTGTTAAGTAACAACATATGAAGATTTAATTTTAAAAATGTGGTGAAAAACGTTGATTTTTTGCAATTTTTAAAATTATTTTTATTATTTTAAAGTATAACAATAAGTAATTTTTTTAAATAATTAATCGCTTAGGGATGCACAATATTTTTCGGTAACCCACCTTTTGCTAACTCAAAAAGATTAAACGGTTTCCACACACGTGAGCATGTAACATCTAGTTGCAAACTCGAGAAACATGGATTTTCTAAGTCGAAGCATCAAATGAATATTGCTTGGGTTTCAGAGGCATTTATGGTCCTCGCGAAAGCCAAACGAAATGGGAATTGAAGCCTTTTGAATGGTATTGGAGGTTCTGACGCTATCAGTGGCAGCAGAACCGATATCTCGTTTAAACTTTACAGTCAAAACGTTTGCTTCAGGAAGCTCCCGATAATTCTTCTGAGGATGAAACGTGTACCATTGCAAAATCTAGGTAGATTTAAGTTATACAGAGAATAACCAGGGAACCAATCTTCAACCGAAGATTGTGTGGTGACGTTCCTGATACATCTGTAGTATTCAAAAACTCGGTTGGAAAATTTATGGTCTCGGATTGGAAATCGGTTTTGTTTTCATCAACAATAGTGTCGATTGATTTAAAAGTAATTGGATCAATTGGAAGCAACTCTGTATCTGGAAGTTTATTTCATCACAATATCAACATTTTTTCTGATTAAGTAACAGAATTACAGAGGCAATAATTATCTAGAAAATTGTACAGTATTTCCGGAAAGACACTCTCAATCAGTTTCTTTTTGTCTGAAAAACAGTACAGAAATTGTCTGGCTATTTCATGCATTATGTATTAGGATGAAATTCTATTTCACCGTTTCCAATATTCAGAAGTTAGTTATAAAATATTTGCTCCAATTGATCATTTTGGAAATGTCAGCCCATATTTACGGTCAATTTAAGTGTGTGTGTTTCCATGTTTCACCATAAACATAATTGTTTTAAGCACGCGTTAACCTCGTGAGCAAAAGAAGAATGAAGAATGACTGTTAAGATGACTTGGTACCGCAAAAATGACTCATTTATCGTTTTTTTAAAATTTTTCTTTAGTTATATTCTTTGAACGATTACCTTTCGATTGGTATAGCACTTTTGTACGCCTGAAAATTAAAAGTTGGAAAAAATTTCATTTGAAAAATGTAAGCAAACAAATTTAGAAATTCGACCGCGCTCCCTTTTTAGAGGTGTCATTGATTTTAAGCTAATTTTTATCAACTACTTTTCAAAAATAAATTTTACTTTGTTTTAACCATAACTGCAATGCTTTATCGTACATTTTAGTGACTACAACTTTTATTACAAGCTATTTGTTGTTGTTTTGGTGCTTCTTTCGTTTGTTTTGCTGTTATCGTGCTAGTTTTATTTACGTTTTTAAGACTTTTACTGATTGCTGTTTTTTAAAGACTGTTGCTGAAACTGCTGAGATTTCAATATTATCTTTCCTATTATTATCTCTTGAAGATTTCTCTTAAAAATGCCACTAGTTAAACGTAGAAATCATTCTGCTCAAATGAATAGCAAACGTTGGTGTAGTCATGCTGTGAATACATGTGTCACAGAAGAAAACAAATTAGTTCCTAACATCAGAATTGAGCAGTTATCTTATCCTGAAAAAACTGAACATTCTGAAATTGGAAATTTCCTTTTTGTGAATTTTGAGCAAATCAGCAAAATGTTTATGAAGCTAAAATGCCCTGACTGTGACAAGCAAACTCTAAAGCTTGCTCTTGGAAACAAGGTAGGATTTTCCTACGTGTTAAATTTAACTTGCAATTCTTGTGCTGAAAAAGTTTGTGCTGTAGAAACGTCTAATGAAAGGCAGGGTAATACCGTTCCTGATATTAATTTAAGTGTCACACAAGTATTCTCTATTATTGGGAAAGGTTACTCTGCAATTGAAAAATTTTGCATGGCAGTAAATATATCTTCTTTTTCCTCGAGAACTTATAGCAAATGTACTAAACTTCTTCACAAAGCTTATGGTATTGCTGCAGAGAATTTGCTGAAAGAAGTACACAGTGAAGTGAGAAATGCTTACGAAGCACCAACTGATGTTCCCGTTGTGGATATAAGTGTTTCATTTGATGGTAGCTGGTTGACGCGTGGACATACATCTTTGATTGGCATAGCTTGTGCTATTGATATACTTACAGGCTATGTAATTGACTTTGAAATCATGTGCAAGGTATGTCGCAATTGTTCTGTAGCAAAAAGAGAACTTGGAGAGTCAATTGCAGAATATAACATTTGGTTTGAAGGACACAAGAGGGATTGCGATGGTAATCATTCCGGCTCATCAACTTCCATGGAAATGGAGACTGCATTGATCCGCTGGGAAAGATCACAAGCGTTGGGATTTCGTTATTGCACCTTATTGTCTGATGGGGAATGCAAGACCTTCAACTATTTAACAGAAAAAAATGTGTATGGGGATAAGACTGAGAAAGATTCAAAAAGAGGAGTGCATTAATCATGTCAGCAAAAGGTTGGGTACTGGTCTACGAAATGCTGTCAAGAAATCGAGGGCCCGTGGAATTTCATTTGGAGGAAAAGGCCACAGCACATTAAAAGAGTCAACAATTAAAAAATTAACTTTATACTACCAAAAAGCTATACTAAAAAACAAATGCAATGTTTCCGCCATGAAAAAAGCAATATATGCTACTTTATATCACAGCATTTCGACAGACCAAAAGCCTCAGCATTCGAGATGTCCAATTGGTGCAGACTCATGGTGTGTTTACCAGTCCACAAAAGCAAAAGGACAAAATCCAGGTCTGCATAAACAACATGTTGGGACTCCAATTAATGAAAGTTTTTTGCCACTTATCCTTTCTATTTATCAACGGCTTGCTTCAAATGAACTTTTGGAAAGGTGCGTTAATTGTGGAACCCAAAACGCTAATGAAAGCTTGCACAACATGATTTGGTCAAAGTGCCCAAAGGAGATATTTGTGTCTAAAGACAGAGTTACATATGCCGTAATGGAAGCAATTTGTGAATTCAATAAAGGGACTCTACGTACTGTGAGAGAGACCCAAAAAGCATTACATATACCTTTGGGGAAATGTTCGCATGATCTTGGTGTGATTCTCGAATCCCGTAAAAGATTATTTAGAATCAGACGGAAAAACACCAAATATCAGCATGCACGCAAATTGATAAAGAAAGCTATTTTAAAAAGAGAAATATTAATTAAAAAAAGAAGGAGTTACATATAAAGTAGGATATTTCTGAGGTATTATATAATTTTTTTTTTTTTTTTTTTTGTAAAATGTGTGCATGTAAATATTTTTAATTTAGGCATTTTATATTAATAATTTTATAATTTCAATTCTTTTCATCATATGTGTTTCATACAAATATATTATTTAAATAGTATGTGAAGCAAAAGATTTTAAAACTTCTGTTACAACAGAAAAAAATTTTTTTTAACGTTTTCTTCGAGTTTTCTTGATATTTATGTGCAACTATTACTGTGTAAAAAGGTAACATTTATAGAAAATATGGGTTCAATTAATAAGAAAAAGCAATTATTTTGATGAAAAATGTACAGCTAATGTTTTAAAATGGTATTTTAAATTTATTTAAGATTATAATAATAATTTTTTCAGAAGTATAAACTTTAAAATGGTTTTTCTCATCTTGTGTTTTTTAAATACATTAGTTCATTCAAAATGCTACTCCTTCCACAATTAATAAACCATCACTTTAATTTCTTCTCTGTGTGTTATAAATCATACATGTAACAAAATTAGGGATCCATTTTGCTATAAACTGAATACTTTTTTTAAAAAAATTGAAGTGTAGGAGATATTGGGTTTTTCCTTAAATTTTAGCATATGTATAAACATTTTATTTTTTTTCTCCACAACCAATTAAGTTATTGTAAAATCGATACCTAAAGTTGTTTAAAACGTCCTTAAGAATGCTACAAAAAATTTCATGTCAAAATATTAATAAATGCAGAAGGAGTAAAATTTTAAAATTTTTTATTTTTTTAAAAAAAATTTCACTTTTTTAAATTGTGTGAATAATATGTGCAAAATTACACCTCATATTGTTTTATTGAATATAAACATTATATTAAATGCTAAAATATAATTTTTAAATACATAAATAAAAAAAAATTTCAAAGGGTACCGAGTCCCCTTAATATCTCTCGGAAATCATCAGACAGTAGTACGACAGCAACAAAGAATATTTTCTTGTTGCCGTTTAAGTCCTGCAAAGTTCTATGTAATACTTTGTGTGAATGTATATGGATCATGGTACACTTTCCCCTGGTCATGATTACAATTCTGTAGCCAATCCATTCTTTTTTTTTCAATGGTACACCTTGCATCTTGTATCTTATGAATGTCCAATGGCAGCTTGATGCAGAATGAGCTGTTTTTCCACCTTCTAACAAAGTGACAACAATGCCCGAAGATGCAATTGTCAATGCAATTTCCTAATACAATCGTGTTTTCGTAAAGCTGCGTTTGTAAGTTTAGTGGCTGTAGGAAATGAAAACCTGAAGGTGGGACTCGAACGCAAATCCATTCAAACTCATTCCAGCAATACCCAGAAAAGTTATGGAAGCTTTTGAAATCCGAATCCAGATTCTCGTTCCCCACACCGAGAAGCACTCGGTGCCCACTTTCCACGCCCCTGCTGCTTAAGTTCAGTCCCTGAAGGTAGACATTACGGTCGTCAGCAGTATCGCGCGTAAAATTATTTCGTATGGCATTACGTATAATGGGATTATCTTGGAGGGCGAAGTAATGGAATTATCTTGAATTGGATTGAGAATATGTGGAACAGCAGTTCCGAAATATGTCCAGGATTCACTTTTTGCGTCTTTACAATGGAAAGTCAGGCTGGTGCTGCTGTGCTCGAATATTTCGGTCCTACGGCATTATCTGGCAAAGTTACAGGAATTTCTAAAATTCGATTTCAGACTCTCCTTCACCATCTCAAATTACACCAAGAACGCATTTTTCCGGTGCCAAGACCTTAAGGGTAAGCTCTTGCCCCGGTTTGCGTAATAGTCGTCCAGAATTATCCGGCAAAGTTTCAGTAATTTCTCAGATTGAATATCAGATTCGGATTATCTATTTTGAAGTACGCCGGGGTCCAAGTTCTAACGATTCTAAGCTTTTAATATACGCCCCTGTTATGGTGTGCCTAAAATAAGGTCGGCTGGTTTTATCCGGCAAAGTTATGGTTATTTTTAGAAACTGACTCAAAAATCGCATCCCACACCCTGAAATACGCCAGGCACTTAATTTTCGTGCATTTTGGTTTGCAATATCTGCTTCCACAGACACATGAGCATTGCCACATTTTGCGATTATTCCCTTACGGAAATATTCGCAAAATCTGGCAATGGGTTTTCCGGATTCTTCACATTTCCGGCAATAAAAAAGTTATGGCGTCATTAATTGAATTAAAGACTATCCTATGTTATAAGTTGGACGAAATGACACGCAGTATGCAAAATTATATTAGGATCGGTTGAGTAGTTTTGGAGACCATCACGGACAAACACTGTGACACGTAATTTTTATATATAACGATATTCCCTTTAAACTGTAAAATTTAATTTCTATCATTCAAGAAGTCATTTGTAAGGCATAGGTAATTTGATTTTGATTTTATTTTGACCAGTCTGAATACAAAAAATGCCGTGATTTCAATGAAATTCTAAAGAGAAATCGGAAAGGCACTGAGTGAAATGATACTGTCATTTGTGTGCATTATGCTCAAGGCTACGGCTAACGACAGGCGTACATCTAGCTCTTTTCCACAATGAATTTTGTGGACCTCGATCTGAGAAAACAGAGAAGTGGCATTAGTAACAACAACAACATTAAATAGTCTCCAATTAGGGATTTTAATTGAAAAAACAATTGCATGTCTTCAAGTGACCTGAAAGTTATAGCCGTGGAGCATGTGATGATTCCGTTTTACTGGTTTAATTTTTAAGAAGATATAGTTTTCAAAAATTCTTAGCAATTCTGATAAATTTATTATCTCTTATTATCGATTATTTACTCTTTGATCCCTAAATAATAATTACTTTAAAGAGAGTATACACATCAATTAACGACTCCTTTCAGTAGAATCCTAAATTTGAATCGTATCCTAGCAACAATATTTTCAAAACATGATACATTTCTACAACTGACGCCATTATTACCAGGAGCGGGAGGATATAGGTTGGCGAAATTACTTCCCCACAAATAATTAACTGAAATTCATATAACGTATTCATATGCTAAGAATAACTGAAACATATTAACAAATGTATTCCTCTGATACACATTTTTTTTAACTTTATAAAAGATATTTAATATATCGGACTTGGAATCCCACCCCCCACCAAATCTAGATCAGGGGTGCCGAACATTTATGGATCAGTGTGCCATTTTTTCTAAAGAAGTGTTTAATGAGGTATAAACGTGCCGTCAAATAATATTTGACTTGTAATTATTAGGAAAATAATAAAACTAATTACTAGAAACTCAAAACTATTTATTTACAACGAAAAAATACCTTTTTCACTGTATAGTTGCAAATGTTGTACTTACACGTCTAGTTCAAATTAAAGTAATATCAGTGTTACTTCTGTTGTGTTGCAGATTGAATGACAAATAACATACTTCGATTGTAAGATGTATCGTTTAGTAGAATGCATGCTGAATTGGGGTCATCTGCCAAATGGTTTGTAAGCAATTAATTAGTTTTGCTGTGGTTCACTTTTGTGACAAGAGAATTTGTGATTTGCTTCAAAATGCCGTTTTACAGACGATGTTCTGCATACCACTGTGTTCCAGAGCATAAAACACACACTGCTTTCGCGCCTTTACTTATAATGCCATATTTCTAGATTCACCAAATTTTAATGTCTCTGTTACACTTACTATCTTCCACTTTTTAGCGCGTTTTTCACGTAGTGTAAAAAAAGCGCTATTAGGACGCAAATTTCGTCTTCGTTCCATATTATGTCGTACCTTTTTCTCAGCCAATAATTAACCGATTGATCTCGGGTTTTCGGCATTTGGTCGCTTTTGTGCCCTAGATAAGCCGAATCATATTTAAATTTAATAATTAAAATTTTTTTTAATTTTTTTTTTTAAGTATAGTACACTACTTTTTGTTAGTAAAAAGTTCATTAGTTGCATTATATTGTAAAATACAACATGTGAAAAACGCGCTAAAATTACTTGGCCATGCCAATGATTGATATCTTGTTGTTCTTTTACTGAACTAACCATGTTAAATAACGTTTAAAAATCGTAAATATAACACAAACTTTAAAATACAGTTGAGGGAACGAAATTGACTATGCTATGCGTAGACAAATTTTGCATCATAAGCAACTGTAGTCCCCGACGTAACTAAGGAAAACCAATAACAAACCATTGTGCCCCCTGCCGAAACGCGACCGATCACTCGCGTTTGTTCGTAATACTTTATAGTGAGCTTTGTTATCTTTATATATAAAAATTACGTGTCACAGTGTTTGTCCGCGATGGACTTCAAAACTACTCAACCGATCATAATATAATTTTGCATACTGTATGTCATTTCGTCCAACTTAAAACATAGGATGGTTTTTATTTCAATTAATGACACCATAATTTTTTTATTGCCAGAAATGTAAAGAATCCGGAAAACACGTTGCCAGATTTTGCGAATATTCCCGTAAGGGAATAATCGCAAAATGTGGCAATGCTTATGTGTCAGTGGAAGCAGATATTGCAAACCAAAATGCACGAAAATTAAGTGACTTGCTTATTTCGGGGTGTAGAATCCGATTTTCAAGTCAGTTTCCAAAAATAACCGTAACTTTGCCGGATAAAGCCAGCCGACCGTATTTTAGACACATCATAACAGGGGCTTACATTAAAAGTCTTGAATCGAGAAAATTTGGACAATGGCGTACTTCAAAACGGATAATCCGAATCTGATATTCAATCTGAGAAATAACTGTAACCTTGTCGGATAATTCAGGACGACCATTTATTACGCAAACCGTGGCAGGAGCTTACCCTTCATGTATTAATGCGGGAAAAGTGCGTTTCTGTTGTAATTTGGGATGGTGAACGAGAGTATGATATCGAATTTTAGAAATTCCTGTAACTTTGCCAGAAAATGCCGGACGACCCTAATGCCCCTTCCAGGGACTGTATTTGCCGGCTCAGGGGCACAAAATAATCTCCATTTGTATCTAGGGGAGGGGGGAACGATAATTTGAAATCATATTTCAGAAATTCCACTAAACGTGCCGGATATTGTCTGAATTAGGAGAAAAAGGCATATGATTCCAGTCCCACACACACACACATGTCCGGATTTTCATTCTCTCTAGCAACTGAACTTGCTCGCGCTGGAGCATCAAAAGTCAGCTCCGTGTGCATTTTGGAGTGTGAAATTAGAACCTAAAATTCAATTTTAAAAGTTTCGATAACTTTGCCGGATAATGCCAGTCGACCGTATTTTAGACAAACCGTAGCAGTGGCTTGCCTTAAAAGCTTTGGATCGTGAAAACTTGGTCCCTGGTGTATTTCAAAACGGATAATACGAATCTGATATTCAATCTGAGAAATAACAGTAACTTTGCTGGATAATTCAGAATAAACGTCTTTTACGCAAACCGGGGCAGGAGCTCACCTTTAAAGTCTTGGCGTGGGAAAAGTGTATTCCTGGTGTAATTTGAGATGGTTTAAACGAGTCTAAAATCGAAATATAGAAATTCCTGTATTTTTGCCAGATAATGAAGGAGAATCGGAAATATTCTTGGACAGCAGTACCAGCCTAACTTGGCGACGTAGAGACGCAAAAGGGGGTTTTGACCCGAACAATATTCATTTAGTGCTTGGACTTAAAAAACCCATGTTTCTCGAATGGGCAACTAGATGTTACATACTCACGTGTGCGGAAACCGTTGAATCTATTTGAGTTAGCAAAAAATACAGGTTATTGAAAAATATTGTGCACCGATTAGAGATTAGTTGTATAAAACATTTGTTGTTATACTTTAAAATGATAAAAATAATTTTAAAATTGCAAAGAATCAACGTTATTCACCACATTATATAAAGTTAAATCTTCATATGTTTTTTTTTTCGACTTCGTTAGTAATTCCTGCATTATACTACACTTAAATAGGAGATGAATGAAATGCAAAATTAAAATAATTTGTTGTTTAATACTTTATTTCAACCCTCCAAAATTATAAACGAAGATTAATTTGACTGCATTGAATAGTTTAGGATAATATTAAACTAACGTATTAAAACAAAGCCACAGCAACCGCGTGGCCGGGTCGGCTCTAGTTTTGAAATAAAAGGCAAACCATTTTAATGGCTGGCGTGCCCAAAATATTGGGTCACGTGCCATTGATGGCTCGCGTGCCACTGGTTCGCCATTCCTGATCTAGATGAACAATATCAATCATCATATTTTGTGGTGTATTGCTAGTCTTTTTCAAAGACTGATTTCTTATAATGTTTTAGAAGAGCTCTCTCGGAATGGAAAGTGTTCTAGGATGTATCGAGTATCAGTTGAAAGACAGTGTGCATCTGTCTTTCTTTCCATTTCTGGGAAACTCTCAGCAGGATTTATCTTTTTAAATTTAAATATGGAATACTGTCTTTCAGAGGCAGAGGTGTCCACAACTACGGTTTACAGTCGATTAGGCAGTATTAAATAATGCTAGAGTTTATATTTATGCTTATAGTCTGTCCTCAATGTGCTTCCTCTAAGAGGTTTAACAAGCAAATAATCCTATTTAAAAATATAATTAGAAAATAAATTCACTATATCCTTTTAAGACTCCACCCACACGTTCGTGAGGGTTAGACATTTTTATACGTTTTTGCTATTGAAATAATCGTACGGAAGGAAAGCTCGAATCGAAAGATTGAGCGTGTTTGCAGAAAAAGTGTGAAGTATTACTTTTTATCTATAGACGATGGTTGTAGTTCATGTTTTACTTTCAGCTGGAAAGTCTAACTTTATTTACAAATACAACGTAAACATGTCTTTTTGCCTGTCGTAAAAAGGTAATAATCAATATATTTCTAATTGCTTGGAAACACATTTTTGTCTTGATGTTTAAATAATTGTAAAATAACAAACATATTAATTATACTCTGTTAATGGAGGACAGAAGATTTAATTATTGCACGAATTATCATGCGACTTGGGAGTTACTTGAGTCATTGCAGATGTAAAGGTAAGTGCTTGGCATGTAAGTTTTCTTTTCTGTTTCAATATAATTTTGATGGAAGACTAAATAAAAATGAAACACATATTTATAGTTAATACCATATTTTCTTGGGGGTTGGTGCCATGGACGAGTTCCTTTTTTCTTTCTTTCGCTCTTTTTTCCAATTAATTTTCTCTTTTATACATTTGTTCAGGGGTATGACATTTTCGTCATCTACACAGATATCTAAATCCATATCTCTTTCTTCCTTCCCAGAAAAAAAACTGTGTGTGTCGGCTCCGACGCACGACTGGAGTTTACTCCTTGTCTTTGATTATATAGTAGGCAAACAGGGTAAATAAGCTCATCTCATAATACTGAAACCCTGCATGTATTTTCTTTATTCTATTTACATTTTTTCATATTGATTCGGTAAAATTATATATATATATAATAATATACTTCAATTATGTACTTATACTCGGATCGTGCCATGGATGTTGACACGGCAGTGATTCACGCCTTTGGCAATATTTGACTTATTTCTATATCTTTACTTTGTTATATACGCCTTTGCACTCTGTCATACACGACAACAACAACAATAATTATGTTACATAAATATATGTTACTCATAGAACAGGAGTACTTTGTTAAGAAGGTTGATTTACTTCACTGTTAAGGCTACAGTGGACATTAAAAAATTTTTTTTAAATTTGTTACACACATGCTCCAAATTTTGACTGCCAGTATTTAAGTTATAACTATATATATATATATATATATATATATATAACCATATAAAAAATTTGGTGAGAAAAAAATGAGTAGTTTTTAAGAAATTTAAAATTTTTAAAAAAAATTTAACGATAATTTAAAAATTTCAAAACGTTCCATGCGTTTTGATTGTTTTTTTAAATTTAATATTTTTAACTGATTTAACTTCTTTAAGTAATTCTTTAGAAATTTATGCATGCAAAGCAATGTTTTATATGATAATTCACAAAGTATGGGTAAACGCAAAATTTTATATGAAATTTTCAAGAATAGTAATGACTTTATACATAAAAAAACTTTAATTTCTTCTTTCACCCTATCACTATTACTACAATGCATCCAAGAAGTTATAATTACATATTAGAAGAATACTTTTGGAAAGTTTTGTTATAATCGGACAAAAATTGCAGCGCATGGAACATTTTGAATTTTGGTTTCGAGGCAAATTTTTGATTTTAAGAAAAACGGCTTTTTTTATTTTAAAGGAAATTAACTTTGCTTTTTATAAAAAAAAAATGAAGATATAAATATAAATTTGAAATAGAAAAACACTAATATCATAACAAATGTAAGATAAGTGCAGAATATATACATATAAGTGCAATATTTATTGTAACAGTCACATCGACATGTGGTACACATAGTGATAAAAATTGAAAAGTGAGCTGGAACTTTCTAATAATATCAGAAGTAAATTAGCAGAATGTATTCCATTATTATTTTATCTCAACCGGATAATATATTATATAATTCATAATTCACAATAAGTAAAAATAAAGTATTTCAATAGAATTAAATTACAAAAATTCAAAACAGTTTCGAGGCAAATTTTTGATTTTGAGAGAAACAACTGTTTTGATTTTATAAGAAAATAACTGACTTTTTTTAAAAAAAAATAAAGATATATAAGTATAAATTCGAAAAACACTAATATCATATAAACATAAGATAGGTGCAGAATATATATATAAAAGATTCTGCAATATTTGTTGTAACAGTCACATTAGTACGCGTGGTATATATAGTGATAAAAATTGAAAAATAAGATAGAACTTTCTAATAATATCTAAAATAAATTAGTAGAATGTATTTCATCAACCAGATAATAAATTATACATTTCGTTAATCACAATGAGTAAAAATTAAGTATTTCATTACAATTAAATTATAAAAATGCAAAACAGTAATAAATTCAATTACACATAAAAAGAAAACTGCCACTAAGTCTGAAAAAAATTTAAAAAGCACCGGCATTATAGGCTACATCTTTATTGGTAGTATTTCTTTTCCTTTTCTCTCTATTCACAGAAATGTTTTGAGAAATGCGTCGTTTATCCTGTCTTCCAGCAATAGTCAAAGAAAAACTATCATTTAGATTTGAGTCCTCTTTTGATTCAAGTGATTTCACGTAGCCCAAATTGTCTGCATCCGTAACTGCTATTTCTAGCCTCCTTTTGGACACGAATACTTCTTTTGGGCATTTTCGCCAAATGCAACTATGCAGACTTTCATTACAATTCTGCGTCTTGCCTCCTACGCATCTTTGAAGAATGGTGTCTGAAGCTAAACGTTGGTAAAAAGGCATAATTTTTTCAACTACTTGTTGCGACAAGCAAGTTCTCATGGAACTATGTGACCCTGAGGTTTCACCTTTGGCTATTGCTCTTTCATAAAAACACCATGATGATTCCCCTTCAGGACACTTACCATGCGTAGGCTTTTCGTCAGTTGACGAGCAATGCATCAGGCTGGCATATGTAGCAGTTTTCATTTTTTGGGTATTAGGAACAATATCTTTTATTGCTTTTCTGTAGTAATTTTGCAACTTTGTTATGTTTTTATCTGTAAGGCTTCCCTGCTTACGCCCACCAAGAGTCACCTTCTTCATCTTCCACTCTTTTACTTTGTTACGTAACGATGTGCCTAGCCTCTTCGCAACATGATTCAAGCACTCTTCTCCTTTTCGATTTTTACCCCAGAACCATATACTTCATTTTCTGACAAAAATTGAAAAGTTTTCGTGTCGCCATCACTCAGCATGGAAACGAATCTCATTTGGCAATCACTTATTGACCGTCTCCACATAATTAGTGCAGTATGCATCTCCATGGCTCCAGACGTTCTATCGAAATTTTTGTCACACTCATCCATATATCCTTTTTGCCAAATGTGAAATTCCGCACTATCGGCTCCCATATCTCGACCAGTAATTATGCAATTATGACAGTATTTCGACAATACTTCAAAGTCAAGAACAAGTCCACTAAGGACATCGATGATTATTCCTAATCCTAGGTTAGATGTATGTCCTCGCTTTTGCCATGTACCGTCATATGACATACTCACATCAATGATTTCCTGATATTTTAGAGAAGAATCAACTTTTATGTGAGCTTCTCTAGCTGCTTGATGTGACATTTCGAGCATTTTTTCTTCACTTCTTTCTTTTTAACCGATAAGTTGTGCATGCATTTGGCAAATGTTTTTCGGTCCATTGTTGGCATGTTGAGCACAGATGAAAAAGTTTCCAAAGCAGCATGCCCTCTGCCTATGGATAGGAAGGCACTCACCAGCTTTCTGTTAATATCATGTGAATTTTTAGACTCCTCTTGGAAACTTGAATACACACTTCCATAGCTTTCATGACATGATTCACATAAAAGTTCCATTTTTGTAGAATATCCCATGGATTGGTGTTGTTTTATAACAAGGGCACAGTTTGTACAATATTTGCAAGGAACTTTTTGCAATAGTACAGAAAACACAGCCTTGTGGGTGAAAATATAACTTGCCTCAGGTTGGGAAGAGGTACTTGGGTCAGATAATGGATCCCTCTGTAATATAAAACTGTTTTTTTCATCAACAGTTTCAGGAGATTTCTGCCATCATCTGCTTCTTGCTGTTTTCAGACAACATCTTCCTCCTTTTCGTAGGACGACCTTTAGGTTTTCTATATCTCGATGATATAAGATCCATACTAATAATTTTAAACAACGAATGCGATTTAAAAAGAGCTTTAGTTCTGAAAAGAACTTTTTGTTTTGGTAAAATCAATATAAGGTTTGAGTAAAGTTGAACGAAAAATGCAAACCGAAGTTTGAACAAATGGTAAACAAATAATGTCAATTTAGGTCTCAGATACAGTTAAAACAAAGTGTTGCCAACCTGAACTTGATAAATTAACATTTAAAATAAAAATTAGTAAGGTTTTGTCTACAGTAAATAAAATTTTTCCTGTCTCTATGCATGACAGCTATAATAGCGTGACATTAGAAAATGTAAACAAAGGGGCGTGGTCATGGATGACTAATTCGAAACTACCCATAACTCAGTAAAAAATGCATAAAACCAAAAAAAAAAAATTTTGCGTTTGATAGAGAGGTTAATAAAATATTATAATCAGCAAAAAAATTTTTTTCGATATTTTGGACAATATTCCACATTTTAACTGTCCACTGTAGTCTTAATATCTCTCACTGTGAGTATTAATTACATTCTCTCGCCATTATTAACCACTGTCACAAGAGCCTTGTGGTAACTAAAGTATGATACGTGAACGTCGGTAGATACGTGAATTATAAATCGTGAAAACATTGCATGGTTATAACATACCTATAATGTCCCCAATGCTGTACCAGAAACAAAATCCAAATTAAGCTGTGATTTTAAAAATTGTACTAATTTTAATCCTTCACCTTTATCGAAATCAATACTGAAATCGCCACCAAGTATGAGTGGAAGTACATGATACTATTTCTCCAGTAGTTTAGAGTCACCTTCTGTATATGCTAATAATGTCTCGTGGATATAATCTATAATGTCAGTAACATTCTGATTGACAGAAATATAAACTGTGAGGCCAACAATGCAGTGCTTCTCAAACTTTCAATATTTGCGACCCAACATTCAATCATAATTTTCATCGCGCCCCCCTCCATATAATAATAACAATGTATTGAGAATTCAGTAATACTATACATTGACGCTAAAGCTACAATACGACTTCAACCTTTTAAGTACCACCGGCGTATATAAATGTCTCGCTCAGCCAAAGCATTAATTTTCAGGACGTATATATACGTCTTTTCGAAGTACGATCTTTTCTGTACACTGCTATACATAAAATTATTCCAGTGATTCGGAATGCAATAAACGGACATTGGCAGTGTTTGTGAAGGATTTGCTTATTTATTCCTTTTCTCTTCCTCTCCTCCCCCCTACAAAAAAACCCATCACATACACGCATCTACATGAAAACCATGGCATTGGGAAACGAATCACATAACTTGGCACTTTTAATTGGCAGTTTAGGGATCAGTTATAAACCGTACAAATTATCAAGATAAGTTTTAATCTAAGCCCATGGGGTCACTGGTAATTATCAAATTTGTTCTTATAACTAAGAATTGTTTAATTAATTATAAAATATATATTGTACAGTACTCATACATTTATAAGTGTATTTAAGTGTAGAAGAGTTTTTTTATTTTTTATCATACCAGAATGTATTTTGTTTGTTTACTTTCAGTAAATTAATAATTTCTTTAAATAATATTTTGTTTTCGACTTATCAATATGCTCGCGCCCCCTTCCTAGGGTTATCACGCCCCCTAGGGGGCACGCCCAAAGTTTGAGAAACGCTGCAACAATGGGATTACCGTTAGGTAAAGTGCATTTTGCGGCACATATATCTCCCAAATTAAATTTAGTTTGATTAAAGTACTGGGTATTTTTTTCTTCTCACAATATCATCTTGATTGCCAATAAACTTATGTTGTGGAATAAACTTATGCGCACGTTTTGATAGAGGGCGTCTCCACCGCCATGATTAATACTTGGTCGTCCATACTGTGTTATGCGCTTAAAATTTTCAATTTCAACTAATTCTTCATTGCGAAGCCATGTTTCTGATAACCTCAAAATGTGTGCTTTTTGCACAATATTACCACGGAGATCCTGTTGTATGTGCCCGGAGGCTTTGGCATTTGAGAGAAAAGAGAATCATATCCCCTCCATTCATTTTATTGATCATAATTTGATCAATTGTTGTAAGATGAACAAAAGAAAGCCTGCTAAACTCAATCACCTCTGTCTAGAGGCTGCTATAGACTTATGAAGATACCGCTACAAAGGGAATATTCTAATAGAGTATATTGGTTGTATTGTTGAAATAAAGTTTATTTTGGATAATCATGCTTCGTTACTTTTTGTTCTTCAACGCACCAAAACAGTATTAAATACATACCGCCAAATTTGGGGGTTTTCTGTTGTTATAGTCAACTTCTTCGCTTGGCTCGAAAACCGGTTTTCAACGCCAATTACGCTAAAAAGAAAAACGCTAGTAAATATAGTTTGCGAATTTTTTTTTAAAGTTTTAATTTTCTTAAGGGTTAGTTTTTAAAACATACTTTCCAAATTTTCCAAATAACGGTAATTTTTAAACAAAAAATTTAAGAAAAAATTGCTTAAATTATTTTTTTAATAAGGGTATTAAACGAAAAACACAAGAACTCTTTTAAAATCCATAATTTTAAAGCAAAATTTTATATCTTTAAACAAAAAACGGAAATCAACGTTTGACACATGAAAAAAAATTAATGTGATTATTATTACAAATAATAAAGTTATAAAATGTTTTGTTAAAATTTTGAGTATTTTTTGAAAAATCACAACAAAAAAAAGTTTGGGCATTTTATATCTTAAATTACTGGTTGAAAAGAATAAGGTATGAACTTTTTAGTACAGAATTTCGATGCATTACAATGGTTAGAAATTCGTACAGAACGATTGAAAAACCCTTTTCATAAAAACGCATCAATATTGACTCATTTTAGAAAAAATCATAAAATATGCGAAATTTTTTATTTTGTAAATAACATTATACCGTATCGTGGCGATATAAGTGAACTTTTTGATTCTGTTATTATTTTTGTCTGATTTCCGTAGGAGAAGACTGATCGTAATTTTAAGAAAGTAGAAAATGTAGTCCTTCTTCCTTCTGACTGCAACTTGGCGCACGCGCAGAACACAGCGTAACGCGTTTTTGTTAACGGTTGTACAAACTTCACTCTTCATAATATTTCCATACCGGGAGCTTTATATGAAAATCGATTCTTAAGGAGTAAACTCCAAAAACCTGGGTTTTCCGGTGGAAATTAGTAAAGTGCGGTTGAAATTTATATTGTTTTTTAATAATAAAATTTTCCATAAAATTTTATTATTTTTCATGGAATACTGTGCTAGTTTTTAACCAAAAACTTTTTTTAGGTGTTTAAAATTTTTTTAAAAAAAGAATGAATTTTGCAATTAATGTAAAATTTAGATTCTGAACTTAGTGATCTCTTAGATAATAACTATGATGCGGACAAAAAATACACTGCTGGCCACCGTAAATTCAACACCAAGAAAGACAAGAGATAGCACAACAAAATTTATTTTGTAGATAACATGTTGATCAAGTATCAAATGATTAAATTTATAGACTTCTGTGAAAGGTGGTTCCTGCAAGAATCAGTAGCCAGAGTAGCCGCCATTGTTGGAGATCACCACTGCCACATGCCTCGGCATTGATTCAAAGAGACTTTGGATGTGTTCTTGGGGTACAGCAGACGAAGCAGCTTTCACACGTTACCAAAGTTGATCTGGTGTGGCAGCTGGAGGTGTAATCTGGGTCAATTGTTGAGAAACCATGAACCACATGTTTTCTATCGGCGAAAGATCCAGAGAGCGAGCCGTCCAGGGAAGCAATTCAATCTGGTGATTGACGAAGAAACTTTGGACAATGCGTGCCACGTGTGGTCACGCATTATCCTGCTGAAATATGGCTGTGGCCATGCCCTGAAGGTAAGGAAGGGAAACTGGCTCCAACACCTCTGAGTTGTAGCGCTGGCTGTTTAAAGTACCGACAATGCGTACTAGAGGAGTGCGAGAGTGAGATATCCAATACCGCCACATACCATAATACGCGATGCAGGACCAGTGTGGCGGTGCATAACGCAGCTGTTCAGCATCCTCTCTCCACGGTGTCTCCAGACTCGCATCCGAACATCGTGATGTTGCAGACAGATGCGGACTCATCAGTAAAGACAATTTCATTCCATTCTGCCGCCCACATCATTCTTTGATCGCACCATAGGCGGCGGAGACGTCTGTGGTTCTGCGTCAAGGGTAGACCAAGCAATGGACGTCTTGCGAACAGACCCCTCTGCTGTAAACGGCGTCGAATGGTACGCACAAACACTGAATGATGCGTTACAGACTCAATGTGCTGTGCTATGGTTCGTGATGTGACTGAGCGATCCGTCACTGCCATGCGCACAATTTGCCTGTCCTCACGTTAAGTGGTGCACTGAGGTGGATGCAATCGACCACGTTGGTCCGTCGTACCCTCCTGCATCCAACGGTCATATATCCGCATCACAGTTGTTTGGTTTCGTCCAACACGACTACCAATTTCCCTGAAAAATAATCCACAATCTCGGTAGGACACTATCCTTCCTCTGTCGAACTCGGATATTTGATCAAAAGCTGATCGCTGTTTTTTACGACACATAAGTGATCGTTTTTTGAAAAAAACCGCAAGAAAAACACAATTGCCGAACTTGAAATCGTCGAAATCTCCAAAACTTAAATAGTGCTTTAAAGTTGACGCCACAGGCGTACGTGATGTGTGTCTGCGCTGAAATTCTAATCATTTGTATATCTCACCTCCGCTAATGCATTTTGTAAATTTCATGTTATTTGCTTGCTTCCTTCAGGGTGTTGCATTTACGGTGGCCAGTAGTGTATAAACCACGTATAATGGAAGAAGAGTCAAGTTCAGATGATAGCGAAGAAGAAAAATATGGAAAGATTTATAATGGAAAAGCAATTTTATATTATCATTTACTATCAAAGTCTCTTGAATCCATTTATTTAATAGCTTTAATTGTAGAAAATTCTTGGTTTCGGTAGAAACAGGATGCAATATCAAATAAATTTCCTTGAAATAATCAAAATGGATCTCGTAAACTTTACGCTAGAGGTAATCGAAGCGTTTAACAGCATTACCTCTTACTAATAAAAGTATTTTAACTGACGATGAAGATGACAATGTTGTAATTCCTTCCCCAAAAAGATTGAAGTATTATAATCACTCCAAAGTCATGCCAGGATAAAAAGTGATCTATATACATATATATAATTATACATCAATATTTCTTTGTTTGTAACAATATTAGTTGAATTAAGTCTTTTTACTTACCAACTTCTAGCTAAAAAATGTATAACTCATAAAATTTCAAGAGTGACGGTTTCATAGATAAAGCCCAACCGCACGATCATGTGGTTACCGTCTACGTTCCAAGGGCGGGATATCACATTTTTTAATTATTTTCCCTGGTGTACTAGGGGGCAATATTGATTTAATAACAATAAGAATTTAATATACACTGCTGGCTACCGTAAATGCAACACCCTGAAGGAAGCACGCGAATAACATGAAATTTACAACATGCATTAGCGGAGATGAGATATGCAAATGATTAGAATTTCAGTGCAGACACACATTACGCACGCCTGTGGCGCTACCTCAAAGTGCTATTCAAGGCTTGGAGATTTCGACGATTTCAAGTTCGGCACTTGTGTTTTTCTTGTGGTTTTTCAAAAAACGATCAGTTATGTCTCGTAGAAAACAGCGATCAGCTTTTGATCAAGTATCCGAGTTCGACAGAGGAAAGATAGTGGCCTACCGAGTTTGTGGATTATCTTTCAGGGAAATCGGTAGTCGTGTTGGACGAAACCAAACAACTGTAATGCAGATATATGACCGTTGGATGCAGGAGGGTACGACGGACCAACGATCGCATCCCCCTCACTGCCCCACTTAACGTGAGGACAGGCAAATTGTGCGCATGGCAGTGACGGATCGCTCAGTCACATCACGAACCATAGCACAGCACATTGAGACTGTAACGCATCATTCAGTGTCAGCGCGTACCATTCGACGCCGTTTACAGCAGAGTGGTCTGTCCGCAAGACGTCCATTGCTTGGTCTACCCTTGACGCAGAACCACAGACGTCTCCACCGCCAATGGTGTGATGAACGAAGGATGTGGGTGGCAGAATGGAATGAAGTTGTCTTTACTGACGAGTCACGCATCTATCTACAACGCCACGATGTTTGGATTCGAGTCTGGACACACCGTGAAGAGAGGATGTTGAGCAGCTGCGTTATGCACCACCACACTGGTCCTGCACCGGGTATTATGGTATGGGGCGGTATTGGATATCACTCTCGCACTCCTCTAGTACGCATTGTCGGTACTTTAAACAGCCAGCGCTACTACTCCGAGGTGTTGGAGCCAATTTCCCTTCCTTACTTTCAGGGCTTGGCCACAGCGATATTTCAACAGGATACTGCATAACCACACATGGCACGCATTGTCCAAAGGTTCTTCGTCAATCTTCATATTGAATTGCTTCCCTGGCCGGCTCGCTCTCCAGATCTTTCACCGATAGAAAACATGTGGTTTAATGGTAGCTCGACGATTGACCCAGAATACACCCCCAGTTGCCACACCAAATCAACTTTCGTAGCATGTGAAATCTGCTTCGTCTGCTGTACCCAAAGAACACATTCAAAGTCTCTTTGAATCAATGCCGAGGCGTGTGGCAGCGGTTATCTCCAACAATGGTGGCTACTGATTCTGGCAGGAACCACACTTCATAGAAGTCTATAAATTTAATCATTTGATACTTGATCAACATGTTATCTACAAAATAAATTTTGTTGTGCTATCTCTTGTCTTTCTTGGTGTTGCATTTACGCTGACCAGCAGTGTATTAAAGTAAAAGCATTGAGGGTGTTAAATGAACATACTGGATTAAATCACATAATGAAAATTATAATTATATTGCAAACTACTGGGCTAAATTTGTTACTTCAGATGGCAAAGAGGTGGTTGTGCCTGCCCCTCATTCCTACAAGTTTTAAAAATAATCTTTTTTAAGATCAGGACAGATTTCGGACTATTAATATACATATATCTACGATTCAAAAGATACTTGTCGACACCCAGTATTAAAATTAACTCAAATACTAGGCACATAGTTCAGTTTTTAAATAATTATTGTCCGTTCCCTTGCAATTTACCTAGATACAATGGATCACTCCACATTTGTTTGAAATGTCCAGTATATAACCTCACAGAAATTTCTAGACGTGTCGATCTAGAACCTTCTCGATGGTTTCTTGTCGATATCGCATTTTCACAATATATGTCGCCTAAGATGATAAAGCCACCAATCTGATAAGCTTAATCACATTTTAAATAGTAGCAATAATCTTATTTAAGTTTATGCTGCGAAGCAAATTTTGACCGCAAAACTTAATCTTCCAACAAGGAGAGTGTTGCTGCAAGGAAAATAACATATGTAGCTTGTTTCAATATTTTAATATAGTACAATAAGATTTTCTGAATATAATCATCCTTGTTTTTTATTAGTTTGGGGGACATTTTAAAAGACCAGTTGTTCTGTACTAGTCTTGGTCTTGACCATCATTTCAGTAAAATAATATCACATTTCGATTCACACTACAGCTTGTGATACTTTCTCTATATTATATCTTCAAATAAAAATCACTCTACCGAGCAAAGACAATAGCTCCCGATAATCCTTTTGGCTGAATAAAAACAAAACACTTTTTGACAAAAGATAATGTCAAATGTTATGGTTATAGTCTTCTAAAATAAGTACATGAAAAGAAAAAAGAATAAATTCAAAAACAAAAAAGAAGTAAAAATTAAATTTCACTGTTTTCAAAAGAATTTTTCCAGGAAACGCTTTTAGAATAATGTTTTTAACGATTTCTAATATTTGATAATGGGATTTTTTTTCTGAACAAAAAAAAAAAAAAAAAAAAGAACAGTTGCCGTCATTTTCCAAAATTCGATGCAAACACGGGAAATAATCAATTACATTAAATTGAACCTTTATTTTAAAAAGTTTTCTGTAAACAACCAATCAATCAATGTTTCTCAAACTATTAAAGCGAATTTTATCTCTTACGTTTTCTAGATATACATTCTTGACAGATTAGTATGCTCTAAAATGATGGATTCTTCACAAAAATGAAGCACATGTTATTTTTTAAAGAAATTACTGTTTGAAAATCACAAATAACAAAGTTCTTAACACTAGGTAACCTTCTCTATTTATTTTTAGCTATCATTTCCTAAATTGCGACTTAGACGAACGGAGTAATAAATGCGTGCTGAAAATTATCACGTGTTTAGCTTATATAAGATATGCTTGGAATAAGTACTTCATGTTCAGTACACAAATAATTCCATATTTATCAATTATATATAGAGATTAGAATATAATAGTAATATATAACTCATAAAAGAAATTAAAAGGTATGACCGAAAACTTATCAACCATAATGAAGTTTCCAGTTTCAAAATGTAAGAATAAGAAAAAGCTTCAATCCAACTGGAAGCGATTCAGCTCCTCGTGTTTCATCGAGAGCGGATTGAACTTTTTAAGGCGATTTCTTTATTTGGCAGATCTCTTAGAAGATCCAAACAAAACGCTTCTAACAAAAATTCTAGTTCGCTTTTTCTTTTTTTTACTCTTTCTCGCGAGTTTCGAGTACACGATGAATAGTATCAGGATGTTCAGCTTCAAGTTATATGACCCTATTTTTCGAATATCTTTCTTAAATTTCTGTTGTTACGTTGTCAGTACAATCATCTGGTTCACTTTAAGACGAAAAAGAAGGAATTTGTCAGCTCTTTGGAAATGCCTCCAAAAAAAATCATACATTTATTTTAACAAAGCCACAAATTATTCTGCTGCTATTTATTCTGTGTTCCACTATTTTCTCCGTAGTTCTGTTACTTACATGCACTTATCAAAGTAATGAATGGGATATATATGGCATTCAAATAAATTTTACCACTTTCTTCATAATTACTTGCTTCAAAATATCTCTCAATTCATTTATATATCCAATGTTTGTTAATTTAATAGCTTTCCTGTATTGTTTCATCTGCCAGAGCATTTGTGACTTGGTAATTGAGCTCACATCTGAAATTAAAGCCTGTCCATTCGAAGAGTTCACAGTCAGCAAACAAGAAAATATCTTCAAAAAAATGTCTGTATTAGAAGATGCATTGAATTTAACTCAAACAGTATTCTCCGTACCTTCTTTTCTAATGTGTATTTCTTATTTTTGTACTTGCATTACTGTTTTGGCACTTTTTATATTTATTAAGTTTGACACCGAGATAATGTTCTGCATGCGATTTCAATGGGTTTCATTACTTATCAACTCATCTACTGGCATGTTGGCTATTTTATGGAAGGCTGGAAGTTTACCAATTGAAGCTGAAAAATTGAAGAGAGCCTATAAGAGAAAATGCCATCAAAAAGTGATTTTTGGAAATAAAATAGGTGAACGATTTGAAACTGATCTGATTGATGCATCTAATTTTGTACTCTCTGCTTGCAGTATTATATATTTCTACAGGAGTACACTTCTTGCATTTGCTGGAACCATTCTTACCTATACTGTACTTTTAATGAGTAGAGGTTGAACGTAAACATTCAGAAAGAATAATTTTGGACGGAAATTGCTGATTATTAATGTATTGAAAGACTAGAACAATTGTACTTTAGATGTATTTTGTAAAGTCATTTTTAATGGTTACATACACTTGACCAGCTATATACAAATGAAAAAACTAAATTATTTCATTTGACTGCAACACTGATTTCTGAAAGTCAATCCAGCTTGATAAAGTCAAAATGCTTTTGAAACTTGGAAGTATGATAGAAACGCATTTAAACCGTTAACTGCTGAGGGAAAAGTTATGAAATTCACATCAAAGTGCCGCTGTTTTCCCCACAGGCGCGTGTTGTTACGTGGTTTATTGGGGGAGAGGAAAAGACGTGTTTTTCCTTCTAAAAAATGTTTACTTTCACTTTTAAAAAGGAAGAAAAGAAAAATAGACAAAATTTTCATTTGAAGATAAGAAATTTAATCTCTAGAGTCAACAATATAATAAAATTATAATTTACATTTTCTGTGATATATCCCAAGATAAGGTTGAACACACAAACCAGTATCACATTCAGTGCATTCGTACAAAAAAATTAAAAAGTTCCTATTACACACGGTAAGCAAAAATGACAACAAATGAAGGGTAGAAAAGAGTATACTCAAATGAAAAAACTGAAGAAAAATGGCGTAGCTATGAATTGTATCGTTCCTGGAAATTCCTTTCCAGCCTCTTCTCGGAAATAAGTTCATTCTTTAGAAGTACTGTCATTGTCATTTTATTGTATTCCAAAGCCGTGGGACTAGTTTTAAACAGAGCAGCACAAGCAAAGGGTCCTGCTTTGGAAGGACGAGTATACATGTCTGGGGCACTAAGGCAGCAGCTCAGTAAGACGTGTATACACGCCCGCGGCATTTAAGGGTTTAATATCTCCATTATTGTACTGATCCAGTAATATCAAGTAATCCAAAAGAAAGTTTCGTTTAGCAAAAGAAAAAAAGGGGAAAGAGTGATTAACAACAAATTAGGGTTAACTAAGGGGAAAAACTGTTAAACTATTTTTCGACATTGGTACTACCACTGTTTAGGCATTTTTCGTACCGAGGCACAGCTTTTCGATGCCCCCGTCAAAAAACGATTCTGCATGCCCTTGCAACCAATGGGTAGTAATGCATCTGACGTCGTCGTCACCCAGGAACTGCTTGCCAACCAGAAGGGACTTAAGGTGCTTGAACACATGAAAGTAACTTGGTGCGAGATCCGGATTATGGAGTAGAGTGGTAAAAAACTTTCCAACGAAACTCTGTAACTTCGTTCGCTCTACTGTGCACATTTTCATTTCTTACATTGAGTTACCTCATCCACCATCTGACCATGGAATCGCTCATCATATTGGGTCTGTTCACTTTCGAAATTTTTCAATGAATTTCACAAACATTGGCGTACCTCGCATTGAGAAGTAGGAAGACCAGCTATATCTAGCTTAAGATAGGATTATCGATTATTTCAAGTATTTTAGACTCTCACCAATCAAGTGCGTATCAGCCAACGATTCGAAAATGCTTTTCCTCGCTTGATAATAACTCGGCAGAAAGCACACGCATGCTTGGACAAGTTGTTCTGCTTAAATGTAAGATTTTCTGGATTATTTTACTGAATACAAAATGCCGTACGAGAAAGACATTGTATTAAGAATCATTAATTCATAACAAAATGGAGGGGCAGAAGATAGTTAAATACTTACTATTCTCTGGTGTATAATGAATTAACCCTCTGTACGGATCATTCACTTAGACTTGTCACAGATTATATTATAAATTGTATATTCATAAAAGTAGTATGACTATTCAGGTTTCCTTCAGAGTGGTTTTATAAATACAGTCGACTCTCGATAATTCGAAGTTGGAGGGACCAATGAAAAACTTCGTATTATCAAGAGTTCGAATTATCAAAAGGGTAGGAAAAAACTCTCAAAATACATGAAAATAAATTATTTCTAAGACATTTAATTTAGAAACTATTTAATGAAATAAAAATTGTACTTATGTATAAAATTATTTAAAATTATTTTTAAAAAGTACATATATGTAACTATTTTTAAAGTCGTCTAACAACGCATTTTGCAAGTGTTGAATTTGTTTTCCCTAAGTTATGTTTACTTAGACTTTCTCAAACACATGGTGTGATTTAATAAAATAATTTATCTGTTATATTGCCATCCTGTATTCTTGAATCGTGGTATTTCTTAAGGTAAATTTACTTATATAACCGCATTTCATGCTATGCTTTATTCTCATAATTCCTCCGTTTTAAAAGTAAATTTTTTCTCCTGCCGAACAAGAAACTTTTTGACAATAGACACATTTGGTAACGGACCACACAGATTCCATGTGTAATAGTTCTAATGGTTTACTCGATCGTGCTTTGCCTATTGGTTTAAATGATTTATGACGAGATTTAGCAATTTTACAAGGTTCACATTTTAGATCTGCATACTCTAGTTTAGGCAACCCCTAACTGCATTATTTTTACTTGTCTGTATAATATAACCTTTATTGATATGCACATTCTACTATGCCATGTACGCAAAACGTTTACTTTAAAAGTTGAGAAAGATTGAATTTTAGATTTAATCTTATTTACAGATTTAGATTTTGCGTTTTCCTTTACATTCTTATAAATATGACTTGTAACAATTTTAGGTTTCACACAATATAAACCATTAATCTTTTTGGCTGTAAATACTTTATGACCACATTTGTCATATACATTTATCGGCCCATTCTTACATATAAAATTAGTACCGGCTTCGTCAATTAAAGAACAAGAGATGAGATTTCTCTGTAACTTAGGAGAATACAAAACATTTTTAAAATATACAATTTCAGACTCACCTTCATTTTGGAAGAGCATACTAACAGTTCCGGTGCCTTTAATTTCATATGTCACTCCTCCGACAGCAACTGTCATTCTCATGTTGTTCACAGGTTGAAAGTTTTGTAAAAAGTTCTTTTGGCAGAAAAAATGGGAGGTAGAGCTGCTGTATCGAAAATCCATGTGTCCTTTCCATGGTGTTGACTCAAACTTGTTTCTGTTATGTACGAGCTTCTGGAAACCTTTGTAATTTTCACATCCACTCTTACTGTTCCAACGTTCTTGTTTGGCGGCGGATGCGATTTCTTTCTTGGGAGTTTCGAATTTCTCTCCACTATTTGGAAGGCACAAGCTTCATTTTGATCTTTCGTGAATTGCTTCAGTCTTGATTCTTCAGCAATGAGTTCCTTTAGGATCTTGTCAAAAATGAAGTCCGAATCTTTCCATCTATAGATATTCTGGACAATTCCACTGAATTCAGTTGGCAAGAATCGAATAAACTGAAAGGCTTGATACCATTCGTCAATTGGTCTCCCTGCATCCTTTAGCTGTTTGACTGTGTTCCGGATTCGAGCAGCATAAACCTCGAATTCTTCTTGTACATTCATACGACACAAGAATAATTCATCAGTAAGTCCGATTACTTGTGCACGGGAATCGGGTCTGAAGTGTTCTTTGAGACATTTCCAGGCTTCAATCGGATCTTCTATGTCGTCGATTATGCATCTATAAGTCTTTGATACATTTAAGTATATCGTACTGAATGCTATATCCTTTCTAGCTTCGAAATCCTTCTGTTCTTTAGGTTTCTTGTCATCTTCTGGTTTTATTTCGGCTCCACTGACTATCCTCCAACAATTTCTTTCCATTAGCAATACTTTTATATCATTACTCCAAGAGTTGTATTTGTCAGAGTCTAATGGGTCAATATTAATATATGAAGTCGGGGCCGCTGTCTAAAAATTTTTACAAGCTGGTTTCTTTAAACTACAGGGATAATATCAGCCATTACTTCAGCATAGTCTGGGCCCATGACCTTACTGTTGATCGAAGACAGATGGCAACAGTAGTAAAAGTTGACACCTGTAGTAAAAGCATATCAACTCAAATTTTATTTACAACACTATTTATATACGATACAGATAACATGACAAAATCCGAATTCGATTAAATTTAAATTAGATTAGATGCCAATATAGTCGTCAAATTAAGTGCCGGGTGGAGATTAAAGTGGTTAAGTTGATTTTAGATCACCTAGAGTGAGTAGGAATCTACTTGAAGTAAGAGAGAATTAAATTTTCCTAGCAGTATTTAGGATCTTAAAAGGAATAGACTGAATTATATCGCATAATTGAAATTATAATTATACTGCAAACTACTGGGCTGAATTTGCTACTTAAAATTGCAAAGAGGTGGTTGTGCCCACCTCTCACTCCTACGTTACACAAGTTTTAAAAATATTCTTTTTGAAGATCAGGACAGATTTTGGACTATTACAAATATACATATATCGGTCTACGCGTCAAAAGATACTTGTCGACACCCAGTATTAAAACTAACTCAAATCTCTATATATAAAGGAGAAAAGCGACTCACTCACTGACTGACTGACTAATCACGATATCTCCGGAACTATTCAACCTACAGACTTGAAATTTGGTAGACATGTTCCTTTCATGGAGTAGACATCAGTTAAGAACGGATTTTCCGAAATTCGAAACGCAAGGGGCGTTAAGGGGGTTAAGGGGCGTTATAAATAATTGCTTCCATGTTTAAACTACTTGGTGTACAATCTTGAAATTGGGTAAGCAGATTCCTTTCAGATTGTAGAGATCCGCTACAAAATGAGTTTGGTGAAAATCGACCTACAAGTGGCGTTGCAGGGGCTTAAGTGGCGTTATAGATAATTATTTCCATTTTTAAACTATTTGACGCACTGTCTTTAAATTTGATAAATAGATTCCTTTCGTAGAATAATGATCAGTTACAAAACAGGTTTTGTGAAAACAGACTTCTAAGTGGCGTTGCGGGGGATAAAGGGGCGTAATAGATAAATATATCCGTTTTTAAACTACTTCACCTACCTCCTTGAAAATTGGTAGGTAAGTTTCTTTCCTGGAGTAAATATCCGCTACAAAATGGGTTTTGGGAAAATTGACTCACAAGGGGTGTTGCGGGGGCGGGTGTTTAAGGGGCGTTATAAATTCCGATTTTTAAGTTACTAGACGTACAGTCTTGAAACTTAGTAAGCAGATTCCTATTCATAGGGTAGAGATACGCTACAAAATGGGTTTCGTGGAAATTGCCCCCCAAGTGGCGTTGCGGGACTTAAGGAGCATTATAGATAATTATTTCCATTTTTAAACTATTAGACGCAGTCTTTATATTTGATAAATTGATTTCTTTCATAGAGTAGAGATCAGCTATAAGAAAGTTTTCTGAAAACAGTCCTCTAAGTGGCGTTGCAGGGGATTAAGTGGCGTAATAAATAAATATTTTCGTTTTTAAACTACTTGACCTACCTTCTTGAAAATTGGTAGGAATGTTTCATTCATGGAGTAAATATCCGCTACAAAACAGGTTTGGGGAAAATTGACCCCCAAGGGGTGTTGCGGGGGGGGGGTTTAAGGGGCGTTATAAATTCCAATTTTTAAGTTATTAGACGTACAGTCTTGAGACTTAGTAAGCAGATTCCTCTCATAGGGTAGAGATACGCTACAAAATGGGTTTCGCGAAAATTGCTCCCAAGTGGCGTTGCGGGACTTAAGGGGCGTTACAGATAATTATTTCCATTTTTAAACTATAAGAAGTGGCGTTGCGGAGTATAAGTGGCGTAATAAATAAATATTTTCGTTTTTAAACTACTTGACCTACCTGCTTGAAAATTGGTAGGAATGTTTCTTTCATGGAGTAAATATCCGCTATAAAACGGGTTTGCAGAAAATTGACCCCCAAGGGGTGTTGCAGGGGGTTAAGGGCAGATATAAATAATTATTTCTATTTTTAAACCATTAGACTCACAGTCTTGAAATTTGGTAAGCAGATTCCTCTCATAGGATAGAAATACACTACAAAATGTGTTTTGTGAAAATCGACCCCTAGGTGGCGTTGTGGGGGCTCAAGTGGCGTTATTGATAATTTTTTTGCATTTTTAATTAATTGGATGCACAGTCTTCAAATTTAGCTAAGCAGATTCCTTTCATAGAGTGCAATTCCCCTACAAAATGGGTTTTGTGAAAACAGACACCGAAGTGGCGTTGCGGGGGCTCAAGTGGCGTTATAGACAATTATCTCCATTTTTAAACTGTTAGATGTACAGTCTTGAAATTTGATAAGCAGATTCCTTTCGTAAAGTAGAGAACCGCTACAAAATGGGTTTTGCGAATATCAACTACCAAGTTTAACTTCGGGAGTTTAAGAGGCGTAATTGATAAATATTTCCATTTTTAAACTATTTGATCATCCTGCTTGAAAATTGGTAGGCATGTTCCTTTCATGGTATAGAGTTCCTCTATCAAAGAGTAAAACGAAAATTGACCCCTAAGGATGTTTGCGAGGGGTCAAGAGGAGTTACAGAAAAAAATAATGTTTTTAATTGTTAGACCCATATACTTGAAATTTGTTAAGCATGTTTCTTTTGTTGAATAGAGATCCACTAAGAATGTATTTTAAGCAAATCAAGTTCTTAGGGGGTTGCAGGGGTTACTGGGACGTATTGACAAAAAAAATTACTTTTTTCGAGCTACAAGGACTATAATAATGAAATTTGGCTTGCATTTTTCTTTTGTTGAATTGAAATCCTCTAAGAGCGTTTATTTTGGAAAACGGCTCTCAATGGGATTACGGGGATATTGATAGTAAAATTTCTTTTTTTCTGTTAGATTTAGACTTGAAATTTGGCTTGCATGTTCAATTTACGGAGTAGAGATCCACCGAAAATTGGTTTTGCGGGAATCCACTTGGTTTTTGGGTTTCGAAAGAGCAAATATCATTCTATACTTCAATTTTAGAGATTTTTAGAAAATACAAATTAGATGAGTTCTGCCCTTTTTTTTTTGCGACAGTTAAAGGTATAAGTATATTTTTTCAATACAATCGAATTCTTAATGCTGGGACTTAGATATCAATAATTTATACATATATATAAGCAGTAAAAATTTATAAAACATCATGAAATACCCAGCGAAGCGGGCGGGTAACAGCTAGCATATATATATACTAGGCACATGGTTCAGTTTTTAAATAATTACTAGCTGGCATGACCCGGCGTTGCACGGTTTTTTACCGAGGGTATAACTTAATCCCCATGTTAATTTCCTAATTTCTTTCTGACGCCAGCACTTTTATGCGGGTGGGACGCGTACGATGTGAGTGCATGGCCCGTGAGTACGTATCATGGCTTTCTCGTTTAACATTTTCCCTTATCTTCACAAAATCAGCACTTCCAATATTATTTTTCGAAATTACTTTTTGACTTCTTTGTTTCTTTCCTCTCCGCTTAGCCCGGCGTTGCATGGGCTTTTACCGAGTGAATAACTTAATCCCCATGGGAATTTCCTGTTTCCCTCAGGTCGCTAGCACTTATGTGTGTGTATACGCGCGATGTGAGTAATTTCTTTAATTAAGTCATTAAAACTCCCTTTTTCAAAATTTGTTTTTGCGTTGGTGTGGTATTTAGGAGAGACGGGTGAAAGCTCAAGTGTCGTCCTCGTCACTTGACCATGGTTGAAAATTTCAAGGTCCCTCGCTAAAAACCCTGGAGTAGGTGAACAGTGCGACTTAAAAATCACTCACTCACTTTTCAATTCTTTCTTTGTAATTTTTTAGCCCCCGGAAATGAAAACGTAGCTTTCTTAAAATTAGTTGTATGTTGAAAAAAGACAGAAAAGTAGAAATTTTTCAAATTACAAAATTTCACTACTACTTTAAATCTTGAAGTAAAATTGTGAGGATTTTTTGAAATATTCAACACACGGGAAAAAAGTTTCATGCAATTATCTTTTTTCAATGAAGAAATTATTAAATGATCGATTTAAGTATTTTGAGTGTTTCAAAAAAGTTTCCGGCTTTTTATTTTTTAAATCACTGATTCTAAAAGATTTAAAAATCATTTTTATTTAAGCGCAACGGCATTGTATTGATTCATTTGAGAAAAAAATCATAAAATATGCAAAATAGTATTGTTTTGTAAAAAAAAAACGTTTTTTTAAAAAAATTCTTTAAAAAAATTCAATTTTCAGCATTTTATTTTTTTAATCACTGATTCTGAATGATCAATAATGATTTACAAAAAAAATGTTTTTCTACTTTAAAAAATGTATATTTAAAACAACAAATAAAACGTTCTGATAAAATATATTAGTAAAAACCAAGCATATTCATTATTTTAATAATAATTGTTTTCTTAGAGCTTAAAATAATATAAGGGGTTTGAGTATGTGTGGTATTTTCTTTAATAATCAATCGTTATATACTGGTAGCTTAAGTATAGTCCAGAAAACTATAATCTCTCGTTTTATCCAGAAAAAAACACATTATACAGTGTTATCATTACATAATTAATCTAGTTATGAATAATAGAAAAATTTATTGCTTTAGTTTCTTAAAATATATATTATTTTAAATCCATTTTCTAAAAAAATGAATACAAAAATTCTCACCGTTAGTTATTGAAAGGACTATTCATTTCTTCATTGCGTTGTTTTTGAATGTTTGATTAAAAATATATAAGAATAAAAAAGCCTAGAAATTTATTTACATTCACTGTATAAAATCATTCAAAAAGAAAATAATACTATATGACTAAAATATATTTCAGAATTATATTTTTTTAAGGTATTTTATTCCACTTTTCTTAAAAAAGTCATTCTTTAAGAATAAGGGAAACGAAAATCCACAACAAAACTAAAACAGAAACAATCAAACAAAGTAAAAATATTAATTAAAACTTTACAGCTAGACCTGCTTTATGTTCAATGAAAGTTAAATATAGCAAATACAAATTCAGAATAATATAGAGATTTAATCAATACAATGCAATGATTTTCAACATTAAAACAACCCAAAATAAATTACTAAAAAATAAAGTTTCAAGTCTGTTTTTTTCACTTTTAAAAAAGACGTATACAAAATTAATTTAAAATTTTGCACTAATCTAATACTCTACAAATAATTACGTTAGGTTTGAATAGTTCCTTTAAAATTCCACAACAAAACTAAAACAAAGACAATCAAACAAAGTAATAATATGAATTAGATCTTTACAGCTAGACCTGCTTAATGTTCAATGAAAGTTATATATAGCAAATACAAAATCAGAATAATATAAATATTTAATCAATACAATGCAATGATTTTCAACATCAAAACACCCTAAAAAAACAAAATAAAGTTTCAAGTACCTATTTTCACTTTTAAATAAGACATACAAAATAAATGTAAAGTAATCATAAAAACGCATTCATTTTGACTCATAAAACGGGAAATTCCCTCCAGTCTACGTCACTGAGAACAATCCCTGCAGCGCAATTCAAAACCGAAACTAAAGCAACATTGACCTTCACTAATTCTAAAGCGCATGCGCAAAAAACTCAAAAAAAAATCTTGCCAGTGTTTTTTTAAACTTTTCATGATCGCAAAAACGGTACTTTACAGAAATCACAAAAAAAATTTCAAAATTCGTAATTTTTAAGCAATGTCAGACGCAAAAAAAGGTTTCGTGCGATAATTTTAATAAATGACGAAGTTATTCAATGTCGAGTAAAAATTTCGAGTAATTTTTAAAAAATCGCAGAAAAAAAGTTTTGGTCATTTTATTTTTTAAATGAATGGATCTAAAAGAGAAAGGCTTGAAGTTAATTAGTGTAGAATATCGATTTAATAACACGAAAAGAAATTCATACGCAACGATTTAGAAATAATTTTCAAAAAAACGCATAAGTTTTAACACTATATTAAAAAATTCGAAAAAAATAGAAAATATCGTTTTTTTACAAAAAAAATTATACCGTATCGTGGCGAAATAAATGATCTTTCCGATTCTGTAATTATTTTTTGTCTGATTTCAAAAGTAAAAATCGGATGGCAATTTTAAGGTGGTGGAAAAAGTTCGGATCACCGCTCGGCCGAAACGGAATGGAAGCTTTGCCAAATAAACAACCGGCAGGAGTTAAAACAATTAGGCGTTTTAAGGTTTTTAATTAATATCTTTTTAACTAATTACAATATCGGAATATAAATGGGCAAAACGGCTTACTTGGATCGTTCCCGATCTTTTGATACCTTTCGCGAATTTCTGCGTCGTACGGTTCGTGAGAAGATAGACGCACATACATACATACATAGATACGTTTGTTTACCTTCGGATATTAATAGCGTAGATCAGGGGTCGGCAATTTTTTAGCTCTGGCGTGCCAAACTAATCTACCAATAGGATTCAGTGTGCGACACTGTAGGACATATTTGAAACTTTTCTATTTCAGCGATAATGCATGCCGAGTTAGAGAACAGAGGTCAATAATGTAGATTTGCAGTTTTATTATATATTGATTTTGAATCATTTAATGGTATTGCTAATATAAGAATAAACAAAATAAAAAAAAAATATTTATTTCTTCATATGAAATAAAACCTAATAAAATTGTTCATATATACTAGTACTTTTAAGTATAGTAAAATAAGAAGTAGACAACATAAAGTAGAAGTATTTCCTTCCAAAAAGCTACATAAAAACATAAATAAAAATTTTAATGTGTACCTAGTGATTGCATCGCTATATTTTCATATGACAAAATCAGGGGTATAATTTGTGACTGTCTATTAGACACATTTCTGAGCATTCAGTTGTAAAATAATTTCCTTACGGACTCGAAACATTTTTCATTTGAAGAAAACATTTTTTACTTAGATATGTAGAACTAAAAGAGGAAGTAAAGTACACAGACAATTTTCTCACTTTAAATTATTAAATCTCTCCAGCAATGACATTCAATAATTTACAAAATAGCTGTATATTTATCTTTGGAGTTATTTTCCAGATTTTTTTGTAATTCCGTAATTCTGAACTTATTTGTCAATTAAGGTCCATTACCAATTTATTAATTTCCATCCACTCAAAAATTGACAAATTTGTTGAAAGGTGCAGAGTGCCACTAAAAATTGTTCCTCGTGCCACATGTCGCACGCGTGCCATAGGTTGCCCAACCCTGGTGTAGATAGTCCGTTCTCGTACTATTTACCTACATTGAAATATAAAACTAACCCTCAGTTGTCTTTGTGGATCTGTCAAGGCAAGGATCGCTATGCATTTTGCAGTTTTGCAAAAACTGATCACATTACTAAGCTCTTCTCTTGCTACTCCCTACTCTCTCGATGCTTCTTATGTTATAAGCAAGCTTTACAATGCTCCAGAAATAGCTTTCTAGTAACAAAAACTCTGGCAAATAAAGTTTCACTCTCATAGAGCAATTAATGCAAAAGCAGATTCGGATTTCAGTTGAATTCTCTCCTGAGCTCACTCCAAATTTGTTTGAAATGTCCAGTATATAGCCTAACGAAATTTCTAGACGTGTCGATCTTAGAAGCTTCTCGATGGTTTCTTGTCGATATCGCATTTTCACTATTTATGTCGCCTAAGTTGATAAAGTCACCAATCTGATAACCGTAATCACATTTTCAATGATAGCAATAACCTTATTCAAGTTTATGCTGATAAGCAAACTTTGCCTGCAAAATTAATCTTCCAACAAGGAGAGTATTGTTGCAAGAAAAACAACATATGTAACTTGTTTCAGTATTTAATATAGTACAGTAAGGGTTTCTGAATATACTCATCTTTGTATTTTTATCAGTTTTAGGGAAAATTTCAAAGACCATTTGTTCTGTACTAGCCTTATTCTTGACCATCATTACAGTAACCTAATATCACACTTCGATTCACACTACATCTTGTTTATATTTCTATGTATTATATCATCAAATAAATTCACTCTATCCACAATAGCTCCCTATTTTTACATAGATAGGGTTCGAGGATTTTATGAAAAATCATTCGTAAAAAACAAGACAGATCTTTAAGAGCGATGAGTATTTATTGGCATAAATCAATCCTCAAAATACAGGATTCAACAGCAAAATTCTCAGAATAAATATCAGAAGGATTTCTTACCTTCAACAGCACTTTAGACCAATTATCAGTATCTAAAAATACACGTATATATAAGGTTATTCACAAGCACAGCCAAGCTAATCTCGATCGAGGCAAGTTCACTAATCGCTAGTCAAAACCAGAATGACTGTTGCGACGAGCATCGCTCTATTTCGAACCAGGGCCGAAACATCTGGAAAGATGCTCTCGCGTCATAGATCGTGAAATTAGTAGATATCTCAACTAATTTATAGAAGAATCCAGAGGGCCCGAACTCACCAACATGGCCACCAATTTCGCCAAATTGGTTGCCCAAAATGATGCCAACTTGGCTCCATCGACAATATTTCACCAAGTTCCCATTGAATCGCCATTATAACGCAAGGTACGGCACTGCTTGCAAATATTACAATTTTTATATGAATATATATACCAAATATATAAAGGCATTGCACATCCAAATACAAATTATTAACATTATTTTATACAAAATTCGTAACACTATAATCCTTTTGGCCAAATAAAGCCGAAACACTTTTTGACAAAAGATAATGTAAAATCTTGTCGTTATATACTTCTAAAACAAGTATATGAAATGAAAAAAGAATAAATTCAGAAAGAAGAAAAAAAGTGAAGATTAAAATTTAATGTTTTAAAAGAGTTTTCCAAGAAAAGCTTTAAGAATAATGTTTTTAACGATTTCTAATATTTGATGAAGACGTTTTTTTTCCCCTGAACAAAATAATCATTTGCCACTATTTTTCAAAAATCGATGCAAACACGGGTAAAAAAATAAATTACATTAAGTCTTTTATTTTGAAAAGTTTCTATAAACAATCAATCACTGTTTCTCAAGCTATTAAAGCGAATTTTGCTTTTATGTTTCTGGATATACATTCTTAACAGATTAGTATGCTCTGAAATGATGGATTCTTTCACAAAAACGAAGAACGTGTTATCTTTTTAAAGAAATTACTTTTTGAAAATCAAACAAAAAAGTTCTTAACACTAGGTAACCGTCTCTATTTATTTTGAAATATCATTTCCTAAATTGCGATTAAAATGAACTGTGTAATAAATGCGTGCTGCAATATATCGTGTGTTTAGCTTATATAAGATATGCTTGGAATAAGAGTACTCATGTTAAGTACATAAATAATTCCATATTTATCAATTATATATAGAGATTAGAATATAATAGTAACATATAATTCATAAAAGAAATTAAAAGTTATGGCCAAAAACTTATTAACCATAATGAAGTTTCCAGTTTCAAAATGTAAGAATGAGAAAAAGCTTCCATCCAACTGGAGACATTCAGCTCCTCGTGTTTCATTGAGTGCGGATTGAACTTTTTAAGGCGATTTCTTTATTTGGCAGATCTCTTAGAAGATCCAAACAAAACGCTTCTAACAAAAATTCTAGTACGATTTTTCTTGTTTTTACTATTTCTCGCGAGTTTCGAGTACACGATGAATAATCTCAGGCTGTTCAGCTTCAAGTTGGATGACCCTACTTTTAGAATATCTTTCTTATATTTATGTTGTTACGTTATTAGTACAATCATCTGGTACACTTTGAGACGAAAAAGAAGGAATTTGACAGCTCTTTGGAAATGTCTCCGAAAAAATCATACATTTATTTTAACAAAGCACAAATTCTTCTGCTGTTATTTATGCTGTGTTCCACTATTTTCTCTGCATTGCAGTTGCTTACATGCAATTATCAAGTAATAAATGGGAAATGTATGGCATTCAAATAAATTTTACCACTTTCTTTATAATTATTTGCTTCAAAATATCTCTCAATACATTTATTTATCCAATGTTTGTTAATTTAATAGCTTTCCTGTATTGTTTCATCTGCCAGAGCATTTGTGATCTGGTAATTGAGCTCACATCTGAAATTAAAGCCTGTCCATTCGAAGAGTTCACTGTCAACAAACAAGAAAATATCTTCAAAAAATTGTCTCTAATAGAAGATGCTTTGAATTTAACACAAACAGTATTCTCCGTGCTTCTTTTCTATTATGTATTTCTTATTTTTGTACCTGCATTACTCTTTGGCAGTTTTTATATTTATTAAGTTTGACACCGAGATAATGTTCTGTATACGATTTCAATGGGTTTCATTAACTTATCAACTCATCTACTAGCATGTTGGCAGTTTTATGGAAGGCTGGTAGTTTACCAGTCGAAGCTGAAAAATTGAAGAGAGCCTATAAGAGAAAATGTCATCAAAAAGTGATTTTGGAAATAAAATAGGTGAACGATTTGAAACTGATCTGATTGATGCATCTAATTTTGTACTGTCTGCTTGCGGAATTATATATTTCTACAGGAGCACGCTTCTTGCATTTGCTGGAACCATTCTTAACTATACTGTACTTTTAATGAGTAAAGGCTGAACGTAAACATTCCGAAAGAATGATTTTGGACGGAAATTGCTGATTATTAATGTATTAAAAGACTAGACCAATTGTACTTTTGATGTCTTTAGTAAAATCATTTTTAACGGTTACATACACTTGACCAGCTATGTAC